>OY992532.1:151250652-151283152 GCA_963921185.1 Dasysyrphus tricinctus
CTTCACAGTGAAGTTAGCAGGTCACATGGTGTATCTCAGGAACCAAGCATTCTAGGAACTTGCAATAATGCTCCAAATTTGCAGTTTTTTTGCATTTCAACGATAGGTTATGTTCAAAATTTGAAGTCCTCAATTTAAAAATTTCCCAAGTTTGACTTCAATATGAAGCAAGCAGGTCACATCGTGTATCTCAGGAACCAAACGTGCTAGGAACTTGCAGTAAGGCTCCAAATTTGCAGTTTTTTTGCATTTCAAGAATAGGCTAGGTCAGAATTTTGAAGTCCTTTTTTAAAAAAAAACTTCATACTGACCTGCTAACTTCACAGTGAAGTTAGCAGGTCACATGGTGTATCTCAGGAACCAAGCAAGCTAGGAACTTGCAATAGGGCTCCAAATTTGCAGTTTTTTTGCATTTCAACGATAGGCTATTTTCAAAATTTGAAGTCCTCAATTTAAAAATTTCCCAAGTTTGACTTCAATATGAAGCAAGTAGGTCACATCGTGTATCTCACGAACCAAGCATGCTAGGAACTTGCAGTAAGGCTCCAAATTTGCAGTTTTTTTGCATTTCAAGAACAGGCTAGGTCAGAATTTTTAAGTCCTTTTTTGAAAAAATTTCATACTGACCTGCTAACTTCACAGTGAAGTTAGCAGGTCACATCGTGTATCTCAGGAACCAAGCATGCTAGGAACTTGCAAAAGGGCTCCAAATTTGCAGTTTTTTTGCATTTCAACGATAGGCTATGTTCAAAATTTGAAGTCCTCAATTTAAAAATTTCTCAAATTTGACTTCAATATGAAGCAAATAAGTCACATTGTGTATCTAGCACCAACGTTTCTTTAATCTCTCTAGACTGCTTTTATATAATAACCAAGGAGCTATCGCTTCAATAGTCATCCTGTTAAATTGTTATACAGTATTTATGTAAGTTTGTGTTACTTACTTTCTATATTGCTTGTATTATACCTGAGATACACTGGTATGGATACTATGGTATTAGCTAAACCACAATGGGTGACATACATCCTGTTTAGTATAAGTTGACAGATTTTGTACTGAAATTAAGTTCTTGAAATTATCACCAAGGAAAAAGACAACGCTAGTGTCATTAAGAGGCTATGTATACTAACGTGTAACGTATACTACGAAAAAAGATCAAGTTTTGATACCATGCTCATTCCATTTTGCTCTCGTAGCTTAAGCATGGTATAACGTGACACATTTGTGGTGTAAGTGAATACTATAGTATCCGTAGCACCAGTGTGTCACGGGTATTAGTGAATATGGTGAGTCTTGAAGCTATAATTGGCCATTTTATAATTTATATTTAGTTTGGCATACGAGCAAGTATATTTTTTATTGTTTAAGCCAAGGTTTTAGTTTTGTATTTAATAATTTATTTATTAAGTCTAATAAATAAATTATTAAATACAAAACTAAAACCTTGGCTTAAACAATAAAAAATATACTTGCTCGTATGCCAAACTAAATATAAATTATAAAATGGCCGATTATAGCTTCAAGACTCACCATATTCACTAATACCCGTGACACACTGGTGCTACGGATACTATAGTATTCACTTACACCACAAATGTGTCACGTTATACCATGCTTAAGCTACGAGAGCAAAATGGAATGAGCATGGTATCAAAACTTGGTCTTTTTTCGTAGAATACGTTACACGTTAGTATACATAGCCTCTTAATGACACTAGCGTTGTTTTTTTCCTTGGTGATAATTTCAAGAACTTAATTTCAGTACAAAATCTGTCAACTTATACTAAACAGGATGTATGTCACCCATTGTGGTTTAGCTAATACCATAGTATCCATACCAGTGTATCTCAGGTATAATACAAGCAATATAGAAAGTAAGTAACACAAACTTACATAAATACTGTATAACAATTTAACAGGATGACTATTGAAGCGATAGCTCCTTGGTCATTATATAAAAGCAGTCTAGAGAGATTAAAGAAACGTTGGTGCTAGATACACAATGTGACTTACTTGCTTCATATTGAAGTCAAATTTGAGAAATTTTTAAATTGAGGACTTCAAATTTTGAACATAGCCTATCGTTGAAATGCAAAAAAACTGCAAATTTGGAGCCCTTTTGCAAGTTCCTAGCATGCTTGGTTCCTGAGATACACGATGTGACCTGCTAACTTCACTGTGAAGTTAGCAGGTCAGTATGAAATTTTTTTCAAAAAAAGGACTTCAAAATTCTGACCTAGCCTGTTCTTGAAATGCAAAAAAAACTGCAAATTTAGAGCCTTACTGCAAGTTCCTAGCACGTTTGGTTCCTGAGATACACGATGTGACCTACTTGCTTCATATTGAAGTCAAACTTGGGAAATTTTTAAATTGAGGACTTCAAATTTTGAACATAGCCTATCGTTGAAATGCAAAAAACTGCAAATTTGGAGCCTTATTGCAAGTTCCTAGCATGCTTGGTTCCTGAGATACACCATGTGACCTGCTAACTTCACTGTGAAGTTAGCAGGTCAGTATGAATTTTTTTTTAAAAAAAGGACTTCAAAATTTTGACCTAGCCTATTCTTGAAATGCAAAAAAACTGCAAATTTGGAGCCTTACTGCAAGTTCCTAGCATGCTTGGTTCGTGAGATACACGATGTGACCTACTTGCTTCATATTGAAGTCAAACTTGGGAAATTTTTAAATTGAGGACTTCAAATTTTGAACATAGCCTATCGTTGAAATGCAAAAAAACTGCAAATTTGGAGCCTTATCGCAAGTTCCTAGAATGCTTGGTTCCTGAGATACACCATGTGACCTACTTGCTTCACTGTGAAGTTAGCAGGTCAGTATGAAATTTTTTTTAAAAAAAGGACTTCAAAATTCTGACCTAGCCTATTCTTGAAAAGCAAAAAAACTGCAAATTTGGAGCCTTACTGCAAGTTCCTAGCATGCTTGGTTCGTGAGATACACGATGTGACCTACTTGCTTCATATTGAAGTCAAACTTGGGAAATTTTTAAATTGAGGACTTCAAATTTTGAACATAGCCTATCGTTGAAATTCAAAAAAACTGCAAATTTGGAGCCCTTTTGCAAGTTCCTAGCATGCTTGGTTCCTGAGATACACGATGTGACCTGCTAACTTCACTGTGAAGTTAGCAGGTCAGTATGAAATTTTTTTCAAAAAAAGGACTTCAAAATTCTGACCTAGCTTGTTCTTGAAATGCAAAAAAACTGCAAATTTGGAGCCTTACTGCAAGTTCCTAGCACGTTTGGTTCCTGAGATACACGATGTGACCTACTTGCTTCATATTGAAGTCAAACTTGGGAAATTTTTAAATTGAGGACTTCAAATTTTGAACATAGCCTATCGTTGAAATGCAAGAAAACTGCAAATTTGGAGCCTTATTGCAAGTTCCTAGCATGCTTGGTTCCTGAGATACACGATGTGACCTGCTAACTTCACTGTGAAGTTAGCAGGTCAGTATGAAATTTTTTTAAAAAAGGACTTCAAAATTCTGACCTAGCCTATTCTTGAAATGCAAAAAAACTGCAAATTTGGAGCCTTACTGTTCTTAAGTTCCTAGCATGCTTGGTTCGTGAGATACACGATGTGACCTACTTGCTTCATATTGAAGTCAAACTTGGGAAATTTTTAAATTGAGGACTTCAAATTTTGAACATAGCCTATCGTTGAAATGCAAAAAAACTGCAAATTTGGAGCCTTATCGCAAGTTCCTAGCATGCTTGGTTCCTGAGATACACCATGTGACCTGCTAACTTCACTGTGAAGTTAGCAGGTCAGTATGAAATTTTTTTTAAAAAAAGGACTTCAAAATTCTGACCTAGCCTATTCTTGAAAAGCAAAAAAACTGCAAATTTGGAGCCTTACTGCAAGTTCCTAGCATGCTTGGTTCCTGAGATACACCATGTGACCTGCTAACTTCACTGTGAAGTTAGCAGGTCAGTATGAAATTTTTTTTAAAAAAAGGACTTCAAAATTCTGACCTAGCCTATTCTTGAAATGCAAAAAAACTGCAAATTTGGAGCCTTACTGTTCTTAAGTTCCTAGCATGCTTGGTTCGTGAGATACACGATGTGACCTACTTGCTTCATATTGAAGTCAAACTTGGGAAATTTTTAAATTGAGGACTTCAAATTTTGAACATAGCCTATCGTTGAAATGCAAAAAAACTGCAAATTTGGAGCCTTATCGCAAGTTCCTAGCATGCATGGTTCCTGAGATACACCATGTGACCTGCTAACTTCACTGTGAAGTAAGCAGGTCAGTATGAAATTTTTTTTAAAAAAAGGACTTCAAAATTCTGACCTAACCTATTCTTGAAATGCAAAAAAACTGCAAATTTGGAGCTTTACTACAAGTTCCTAGCACGTTTGGTTCCTGAGATACGCCATGTGACCTGCTTACTTCACTGTGAAGTTAGCAGGTCACTAAATTACACCGTTATTTGGCGAACTGCAAAATCGGGAATAGAAATGCAAAAAAAATTCAAAAAAACTGCAAATTCCTGTCAAGGTCCCAATTGCGTGGGTGAAAGTTGCCCTGCTAACTTCACAGACGTCAAATATGACGTGAATTGGCATTAAAATTGTTTTCTCACATTCGCCTCGTTCTGTAACTATATTTTCTCGACTTGAAACTTTTCGGAATAAAATTTCTGTGAGAGCCTGGAAAAATATGAGTAAGACTGTGAGAGCCTGGAAAAATGTGAGTTAAACTGTTTCTGTAAGAAAAAAGTCGAGATAATTTCTCGATTTACCTGCTAAAATTACTCGATAAGTAAAACGCATGTGAGAAGAAAATTAAAGCGATTAAAAGTAGAGAAATGGTAAATATTTTGTGTTTGTAATTTGTATTATTTCAAAACAAAAACAAAAGAACACTCTCCCTTTGGATTAAGCAAAGAGGGTAGTTTGGAAATGTAAATGTAAGCGTTAAAAACAAATATTGAAATACCTACTTATCAATCATTTTCTTCTTTTGTTCAACTTAAGTGAGGTTCGCTTCAGAACTCTCCTCAGTCCTCACTTCAGAAGCAAAATTGAATGAAAGAATATACGTAACAGACCCTAAATAGGGGCGATCATACCTATAATTCACTTGAGTGAAATTAGTAATTTTGTCCATTTTGTGCTTCAGTATTGTCAGTTTCACTTAAGTGAGGTTTACCTAAGATTTTTCATTTTCACTTAAGTTAACTTAAGTGAGGTGCACTCGAGAGCCCTCATAACTTCTGAAGCAAGAGTAAATTCAACTAGACTAAAAGTAACAAACCGTTATTATGGGCAAATTCACTTAAGTGAAATTAATAATCTTTCTTTTTTTGTGCTCAGTGTCTTCAGTTTCAATTAAGTGTGGTATACGTTTACTTCAGATTCTTCAGTTTCATTTAAGTGATGAAAGCTTAAAAAATTGAAACTAGACCAAAAGTATCGAATCAAAATTATGGGAACGTCATTATATAGATAATATTTGCATAATTGTATGGTTTATATACATATACAATACATGCATAGATATATCCATATACCTATATTATCAATGTGTTTAGATTGATATTTTTTCAATAAATGCATTAATAACCCTCAACAAAAAAAAAAAACAATTGATATATTAGCTAATACGTAAACACTTTTCTATATCTCCCTTTTAAACTGACTTAATGGCAATTTATTTTCATATTTTTTTATTTGAAAGGTAGGTATAGTCAATCGCTCGGGCAGAATCTAGTTTCTTTATATTTATAGGTTGCCCTTAGACATTAATAGAGTCAGGTCGAATTTCAACTACTTGGCGATACTAGCTTATATAAATGCGTATTTACTTATTGCATTTGATAAAAATACAAATATTTTTAAACATTTGAATTTTAACGGCCAATAACATAGTTTCCGGTAGATATTCCAATGGAAAAGACAAATCAAAAGAGATGTTTCTCACATAGAGATACAGACACAGTTTATTTTTCCAAGTCGAGAAACGTTGGGATTTTATGTTCCATGTTTTCTCGATGCGAGAAGTTCTCGCCTAAGTTACAGAACGTAGGCACTGGAAAAATGTGAGTTAAACTGTTTCTGTAAGAAAAATGTCGAGATAATTTCTCGATTTACCTGCTTAAATTACTCGACAAGTAAAACGCACGTGAGAAGAAAATTGAAGTGATTAAAAGTAGAGAAATTGTAAATATTTTGTATTTGTAATTTGTATTATTTCAAAACAAAAACAAAAGAACACTCTCCCTTTGGATTTAGCAAAGAGGGTAGTGTGGAAATGTAAATGTAAGCGTTAAAAACAAATATAGAAATACCTACTTATCAATCATTTTCTTCTTTGGTTCAACTTAAGTGAGGTACGCTTGAGAACTCTCCTCACTTCAAAAGCAAAATTGAATGAGAGTAGATACGTAACAGACCCTAAATAGGGGCGATCATAACTATACTTCACTTAAGTGAAATTAGTAATTTTGTCCATTTTGTGCTTCAGTGTTGTCAGTTTCACTTAAGTGAGGTTTACCTAAGATTTTTCATTTTCACTTAAGTTCACTTAAGTGAGGTGCACTCGAGAGCCCTCATAACTTCTGAAGCAAGAGTAAATTCAACTAGACTAAAAGTAGCAAACAGTTATTATGGGCAGATTCACTTAAGTGAAATTAATAATCTTTCTTTTTTTGTGCTCAGTGTCTTCAGTTTCAATTAAGTGTTGTATACTTCAGATTTTTCAGTTTCATTTAAGTGAAGTATGCTTTTGAAAGCTTAAAAAATTGAAACTAGACCAAAAGTATCGAATCAAAATTATGGGAACGTCATTATATAGATTATATGTATTTGCATAATTGTATGGTTATATATACATATACATGCATAAATATATACATATACCTATATTATCAATGTGTTTAGATTGATATTTTTTCAATAAATGCATTAATAACCCTCAAAAAAAAAAAAAAAAAAAAAACAATTTATGTTTATATTAATACGTAAACACTTTTCTACCTATATCTCCCTGTTAAACTGACTTAATGGCAATTTATTTCAATATTTTTTTATTTCAAAGGTATAGCCAATCGCTCGGGCAGAAGTTTTTATATTTCTATGTTGCCGTTAAGACATTAATAGAGTCAGGTCGAATTTCGACTACTTGGCGATACTAGCTTATATTAATGCGTATTTACTTATTGCATTAAGCCGGCAGACCTACATAAGACATTTGATAAAAATACAAATATTTTTAAATATTTGAATTTTAACTGCCAATAACATAGTTTCCGGTAGATATTCCAATGGAAAGACAAATCAAAAGAGATGTTTCTCACATTGAGATACAGACACAGTTTATTTTTCCAAGTCGAGAAACGTTGGGATTTTGTGTTCCATGTTTTCTCGATGCGAGAAATTCTCGCTTAAGTTACAGAACGTAGGCACAGCTTACAAAACAAAATAAACGACTCTTGTGGCTGACAAAGGAGAAGGCAGAGCAAGAAAGCTGGAAATACGTGTGGGAAAGAAGCGGCAGAATATTAGCTCGCAGAAATGAAAGCACTCAATCGATTATTATCAGCAGTGAGGAAGATGTGGATGCAATAACAAGAACACAATAGTTTTTGTTATTGTAAATCAGAACAATAAGTATAAAACTGTACACAAGAAATGAGTAACACAAATGACAATGAAATTCTAGTCAACTTAGATTGTAGGGTAATACATGCATTTAGCGACATGGATGTGTATAAATAACTTCATACATGAAATAAAAGTTATTATTTTGATAGAAACAAATATAAAGAATGAAGAAAAATGTTTTTATCAACTAAATGGTTTTGAACAAGAAATATTTAATCGAAATAATCAGAGAGGAGGAGGAATGATTATGGTTATTTGAAAAGAACTAAGTCATCAGAGAATAGTTATGGAAACAATGTCATATGAAAGCATTAAAATTTATTTTACTGAAGAGAATAAGACAATATTTCGCACCCTTAGAATGAAAGTGACCTAACTAAAAATTTGCAATTCGTGGGCAATGAGTAAGAAAGTTCTCAAAAAAGAATAATCTCGAGTAAATTAAAAATTTTCATTGGAAATTATTGATTTTTTTCGGATTTATATATTGCTGTTTAGGTACAGATTGATAACATTATATCAAATTGAAATTGAATTGAAATTTTTTTTAAATATATTATATTTTGACATCAAATACAAAACAGTTTCAAACTAAGTCACTCTTTTGCAAAAATATCTCTTTGTTTCTGGGACTTATTACGAGTTAAGCCGATTTAAGACAAAAGATACAACAAATCTTGATGGTATATTATGAAATCAGCCATTATTGCACAGTAAAGCATTTCAGATCGAAGGGCGTAAATTAAAACTCAGCATTAAAAAAATATACTACTACTATATACTAGTAGGTACTATTTATTTTTTTTTTTTTTTTTTTTGTACTTAGCTCAATTCCTTCTGAATAGAGCTTTTGCAGCTCTATTTGTTCAAGTGTTCGCATTTTCTTTCTTTTGTTTCTAACATTAAGTTTCTTGAAATCATCTTTGTAAGATGTTCTGTAATAAATAAAAAACGGATCTTCTTTTACAAATTTCAGTATCTTAACATTACTCCAGGTAAATATTTCTCTGTCTTCATTTTCGGTATAGTTGTAGTTCCATTGATCTTGCAGATTTTTAAAATCATAAAAATAATTAAAATCGAGTTCATGAACAACAAATGGTGATCCATGTTTCTTTGCAGTTCTGATCAAGGTTACGTATTGCTGTGGAATATATATGGGACCAGATTTAAGGCTTTTCTTCACTTCCTTTTCTATTAAGCTGTGAACATTGTCTCCCTCATTTTCTGTGTGGCCTTGTATCAAAAATTTGTGGGTGATGGTATGTATATTTTCAAAATACACTACCGAAAATGAACAGAGGCTAGCTATAAATTTATTTTTATTTTGGCCACCACAGTTATCAGAATAAAAAATGACGTCTCCTTTTTTTCCCGCTGATCGTGCATCAAAAGATTTTAGGTAGTAGATAGTTAAATATACAGGACCCTAATTTATTAGAACCTCTTTTACCTTGCGTTTCGTCCCAAAAGTAGCAATTTACATTCTTGTAGCAGCAGTATGTAGAATCACTTTTTAATTTTTTCGCTTTATCTAATTCTACTATGGTAAAATTGAAACTGTTCAGCCTCGATTTATAATAAAAAGCACAGATATCGCCCATTGGACATTGCATAACAGCTTGAAGATCAAAAACGGCACACACAGTAGTCTCGCTTACGTTTTCACGATCTCTTCGCTTTTCTTCTCTGGATAAAACTTTCTCCTCCAAATGTTTGTCATATTTTTCTTGCATATCTTGTTTGTAAGCTTCTGGACACTGAATGTATTGATTACATAAGTCGCACTGGTCCTTCTTTGGCTTAAAAAAGCTTATATTGAACACAGTAATGAATATCTCGTAAAATTTGTGAAATTTTCCATACGGCTTGTTATTTTCTTTTTGAATATCTACAAAATCTCTGTATATTTCTGTAATTGTTCTAGAGGCATCGACGTACTCTCGTGTAGTTTGTGCCCTTAAATAATGAGACTCGATCCGAGGAATAGAGTTGATATGGTCTTTCATATCTTGAATAATATTTGCGTCAACTGTTATGTGTCTGGCATGTTTCCCTCTAAGGTCTTTTTGCACGAAACCTGCGGTATCTCTTTTGCTTTTAACAGTGCGAATCATTCGATCACTAATGTCCAAAGTATGCAAAAAAAATGTTTTACATACTCGTCGTTTTTCGTCATCAACTTTAAAATAAAATGCGTGATTGAATTTTCTTGGATTTTGTGCATTAGAGTAACGGTATTTTGCAGCAATTTTGGTCATACATGCATTGATACCTATAAGAATGTTGAAGATTAATATCATTCAAGTCCCAAAATTTTCTCAAAAGTGTTGATCTCTGATCCTCGTTGATGTGTTCTCGACATTTTAGCCTACACTTTTCAGAACACGGAGGTTTTAAGGATCGCGCTTCAATTTGACGCTTGGATTTGGAAATGGATGTGTAAGCTTGTCCACTATTTCTCGCAATTTTAGCAGCAGTCTGTTTCCATTTATTTACATTAATCTTCCTTTTTCTGCTATTGGGTTCAGAAGAATTGCCATCTTTTTTATTAGTGTCTCTGATGTTGGACAGTGTATTCCTGCTAACGAATGACGAGTTGTTACTAGATGACGAACTGCTTCTAGATGATGAACTGCTGCTGGATAATGAACTGCTACTGGACGAGCTATTACCAGATGAACTTCGGCTAGATGATTTTTTCTTTGATGACTAACTACAACCAGGTGAATTATTACGAGAAGACGAATTGTCATTATATGAGGTAGAAACGAGTTCTGTAAAATGTTTGGGTTTATTAGAATCCAAGTTCTTTTGCACAACATACGATGGATCATTATCACTTAGATCTGCATCGCTTTCATCGGAGTGTATTGGTGATATCTTGTATTTATCAATTGGAATAGATTTTCTCCGTGGACGACAATCGGATGGAATCGTAGATAATGACGGTGACACGTTGCCTTCAACATCAACATCTGTGCACTTGTCACGTTTACTGTCATTTTTGATGACGATAGGCACATCATTAATAATAATGGCTTTCTGTGATGATATCTGTATCCCGTGGCTTTCACAGCTTTCATCTATCACGTCGCTTCCGTGGTTGTCGTTTATCATGTCACCTTCATCTTGATCTTGATTTAAGTTTTTGTTAAAGCATTGTGGATCTGTACTTAGAGATGGCGGTGTTAGATCGATTGGATTGGTAACGGTTGCATTTGATACCGACTGTGCATCATAACTGTCAGGATAATCAACCAAAGGATCCGTCGCTTGCATTTGTCTGTCAGTGTTAAAATTCTTCATTACCTTTTTTGTTGGTGTTTTGTCTTCCTTCATGCCAAGATCGGCAATCGTTTTCTGCCTTAAGTTTGGAGGCGATAATCCCATCAAACGAAATATATCCTGAACTCGCTTTGATGTCATTTTTACCAGAAAATAAACTTGAAAAGCAAAGCCCTGAAACAATAAACAGGTCGTAACATTATACTTTATCTTTAAGATTTAAGAAACACGTACTTAAATCTTAAATAGTCATGTGAAACTTTTATAGAATACAGACGTATTTCAAGAAATGCCTTACTATTTTGTAATATATTTACCACTAAACAGGCTGAATTCATAAAAAAAAACAAGAAGTTTTCGTATAGCTACGTATATTCATAAATGGACTTATTCTTATAAGTGCTGTTCTACTTTTATTCAATTTTATTACTAAAGAGACTCAATCTAAAAACGGTCAGTAAAATCAAACACAAATTTTGTATTAAACAGACTTATATAAAAAAAGAGTCCATTTAGATCAAACAATTTAATGTACTTACCTTCACAGTGTTTGCAATAAACTAGCACAATTCGAGATCCGTCGATTTAATACACGTCCACTCGCGAAGACCTCTGACACAATACTGATTCGGTCTCTTTCACATAACATGAATAGATGAATAGCACGATCAACCAAAGTGATCGATGTATAGGTTGTCCCTTTTTTACTCATAATTCGGTATCTTTTTCATCACAGGGTTTTAGAATACGCTTTTTAAGGTCAGTTTATTGCTAAATCAGAAGTTACAGAAATTTTTAGTTAGGTCACTTTCATTCTAAGGGTGCGATTTGTGGTTGGTGTTTACACAGACCACCTGGTTTTAGTAAAGTGGCGTTTATTGATGAATTTAAGAAAAATTTGAGAAAAAAAAGAAAAAACGAGGAATATGTTATAATGGGTGATATTAATATTGATGTTAAAACTTCAAATTTAAGCTCATATTATGTGAAAGATTATTTGGAGATGCTGGCTACTTCGACACTAACGAATGTAATCATGAAATGTACACGAGTTGATCTTAACAAGGGAACCGAATCGCTAATTGATCATGTGCTAGTAAGCAACATCGAGAATCCAATTTATACCGCAGTTATTGAAACCGACATTTTTGATCATTATGCGACCTTATACTTCACAAAAGTTAAAAGCCATCAAATTAAACGAGATGAGAGTTCTTCTTACATTTGCAATAGTGAGGCGGCTTAGCGCCCATATGAAGCATGATTGTGCACTTTGTGATAAAAGCAAATAATTTAAATCATTGTTGGCACATTATAAAAGAATGATTTTAAGATATTGGACCACTTCGTATCTCCGCCCATTTAGGTGGGCGGGGCAATTTTGTTTTGAAAATGACTTGAAATGGAAAACAAATTATACAAAAATAACGACAGTACTTACAATATTTTGCTATATCATTTTTGAAAGCTAAAACGCCATTCTTAAATTCTGTTTTTGAATTAAGTTATTTTAGTAAATAGTTTTCAAAAAAATCATTTTCAAACTCAAAGTTTTGAAAAAAAATGTTGAAAAAAAATGTATACTGATTTTTTTTTTAACTTTGCGTAGTTGTATAAAAATTAAATTTTTATTTTTCAGTGCTCCTCTCAATTTTGGGTCGAATTTTGAAAACCAACTTCTTTTAAGTCCCTTAGTTTTTGAAAAAAATTGAACATTATAAAATCCATTTTTTTCGTAGACAAATTGTTTTTTGAGTATTTGTTTAATTTATAACTTAATTTTTGATTAAAAACACCCTGAATTTGTACCTATTGACAAAAACAACAATACAGACCAGTAACTTCCAATTCTTTTTATTTAATGACTTAACACACATATCTACAAAATAGAAAGCAAAAATTCAATTTAAAGACACTTTGTTAAAAATTAGGTTAAAACATGCTAAATTATAATACATACTCCACTAAAAATAATATATTGTAAGACCGGCTTATACTAGATATTTATAAATAATACATAATGTGCATACATGTTAACACTTCTGTACAAGTTTGCGAAACCTTATCGAAACTCTACCCTGCCACAGGCATGTTTTTTAATCAATTATCTTCATATTAAACAATATCGTGAAGATCGTATTCATCGGTGCCCTTTGGTCAATGAACAAAGCCGTGATCGGCGCAATAACCACATATTGCTGTTCAGTGGTGTTTCCTCCGAAAAAAAAGAGTAACACGTTGAACTTCGAGATTTTCAACCAGACTTAGGTTGTGTTAGTTTGGGAGCGGGTCGAAATGCTGTATTTTAAAATACTGTATGGTCAAAATTCTGTATGATACTGTATGATACTGTATGGTCATAATACCGTATGGTTAATATTCTGTTTTTCAAAATACTGTATTTCAAAATACTGTATGTATAGAATACTGTATGATCAAAATACTGTATCACATAATACTGTATCTCAAAATTATTTATCTCAAAATGCTGTATGAGCAAAAAACACGGTATCTCAAAATTCTGTATCTAAAAAAAAAAATTAGTTTTGCATAATTCCGTTCTTAAACTCATATTATAAAAAAATAAACAAAAAGCAGAACTCGATTTATGAATATGTATATCATTTCTTGAAAATCCAAACAAATGTAAAACCAGAAAACATACATTCATAAGTCATAAATAGATAATAGCATTGTATATGAATCTAATAGTATTATCATCAGACGAAATTTTTTCTCGACTCCTTCACAAACCAGATGTCGTATGATCGCTTATCACAGAAAGGGAAATTAAAAATTCCCTTACTGAGGCAAAAAACAACTGAGCAAACAGCACAAGAGCCGATAACACCCCGACTCCACAGGAGATAATTTATATCTAAATATCAGATATTTATATCTTGCATTGTCTTCTATCTCTGCGGGGCAAATCATGTTATGATATTTCATTCCACATCACGACAGCACGAGAGTTTGATGGCTGGTATTTTGCGCACAAATAAAAAGAAACAAGCTATTTGACTGTGTTCGTTTTGGTTGCAAAGCGAATACCCATATTTTTATTTTAGTAAAAACGAGAATATTGAAAATATAAATCGTTTTTGTTAATATTACTTTTAATGTGGTAATAATTAGAGCATTTATTAATAAGACGATTAAAACATAAATTACAATCCAGGCAGTATACACCAGAGTTTTATCTCTTGCAAAAATTTGTTTTTGTCAGTACTGTAATATTACCTACTAAATATAGATTTATTTGACTGCTTCAGGAGATTGTGAATTTATAAGAACATGCAATTTTCCGAAATTTGTCCAACAAATCACGAAAGCGAAACCGAATGAATTAGTTTCCAAAAATATAAACAAAAATTTCTATTTGTCGAAGAAAAAACTGTAACAAATGGATATGGATAGATATACAGAATAATAAGAGCAAATGAGACAACAAGCAAAAAAATCTTCATCTGTCAAAATTCATGTCAGCGATCTCTGTCAAGATATAATCGCAGATAGATATCTCTGACATCCCAACAAGAGATAAAACGAAGTGACTCCAACTCCATTGGATATCTACTGTCAAGATGGGCATCCTGATAGAAATTATCTCCTGTGGAGTCGGGGTGTAACAAATGGCAGATAAAAACAAGAAAAACTGGTTCCAAATAACAACAAACGACAGACAAAAACAAGAAAAACTGGTTACTTTTTCGATTTTGAGCCTGATTACACGATTCGTTTTTTCAGACGTTTCGTTTTTCGTTTTTTTGACAGGTACGTACCTTCGTGATTACACACAACGAAAAAAATCCATTCGTTATTTTGACGTTCAGAAAATTTGAGGTTCATTTATTGAAAAATAGACAGTAATAATAATTAAAAATGCTTTTACATCACTTCTTGTTCAAATTTATAGCTATTTAATGAAGAAAAACAATTTTAAATCTCACTATTTACATTTTTTAAGGATCCCCTGCCTCTACTCGTTTGTCAAATCATAAACGTCAAAGTTCAACCAGAAAAAGTCTTGAAATTTTCATACGTGCTTTCGTCTTTCCGTTCCCCCTACGTTTCTACACCCCTCACCCAATATGTCAAAAAGACGAAACACGTAACGTCCGAAAAAACGAATCGTGTAATCAGGCTCTTTCTTGTGTTTAGGAATAAGGGAGAGGAAGAGGATAGGAACATTGTAGCATGTAGCATGTGGGTATCTACTTGCGGCTACGATAAGTAAGTATGAGCAGAGCACACAAAAAATGACAGAGAAAAAAACTTGTTTGTGGTTTCGGGTTCGATTTGTTTGGTCCCTCTTGTCTGAACTCTGGTAGTTTATTTTGAAGTAAGAAAAAGTGTACCTACTACAGAAAAATTGAGATAGAGAAACTCATTCGAAGGTAGTTTGAGTTTGGTTTACTTGTACCAGAAGTTTTTCAATTAATTTATTTTCAATATTTCAAGCTATTTTTCATGCACTCTAAAAGGAGTTAGGTATCTGCCTGCCTAATTGGAGTTCTGAGTGATTTCCTTGCAGAAATGTGATGTCAATTAAGATCTATAATTTTTAGCTATTGAAGTGGGTGGACACTTATTTATTTCATCTTAAAATTGTCGGGGTTTAGAGCAACTTAATATTTACAAATTTAAATCTTCGTGGCCACTATTTTTTTTTTCTTGCAAGGTTGTTATAGTTTTTTTTATAGTTAATTAGGTAGGTACCTACTCCTGAGTTTCTCGTCTTAAACGATCAAGTTAAAATAAAAGGGAGCTCTAAAATATCAATACAAACGTTGCATTATGAAAGTTAACAAAAAAAAATAAATTAAGTAGGTATGCCTACCTATGTAGGTAGGTACCTTCGCTGCCAGAAGAGGAGATATCCGGGAATTGTACCAAATAGCCAAAGATGTTATCGGGAAAAAAAGCAACACCAATCATCCTGTAATGGATGTGGATGGCACACTTTTGGTATCAATTGAGGATCAGCTTCGTAGATGGAAGGACCATTTTTGTGCCCTGCTAAATGAGGATTCAGTTGAGCAGAGTGCTGAAGTGCCCCAACTAAACGAGATGCGCAGGTCCTATAGGGGTATTGACATCGAACCCCCGTCAGAATCGGAAATTCGTACATCAATAAATCTCCTCAAAAACAACAAGGCAGCTGGACTGGACGGAATACCAGCTGAATTCCTGAAAGCCGATCCCGTAACAGCGGCTAGTATTTTACATCCGTTGATAAAAAACATTTGGGAAAACGAAAGCTATCCCAGGGATTGGAAGGATGGTGTGATTGTTAAGTTGCCAAAGAAAGGTGACTTAAAGCATTGCAACAATTGGCGTGGTATCACCGTTTTGTCCGTTTTCCCAAAACTAATGGCAACCATCATTCTCGAGCGAATAAAGGAGAGAATCGAGTCTACACTCAAGAGGCATCAAGCTGGCTTCCGCAGTGGTCGATCGTGTGTCGACCATATCAACACCCTGCGTATCGTCCTCGAGCAGTCGATGGAATTTCAATCACCGCTTTACCTCATGTTCGTGGATTTTGAGAAAGCCTTTGATCGAGTTAACCGAGAATGTATATGGAAATCGTTGCTTGGTAGAGGAATTCCACCAAAAATAGTTGCCATTATTAAAGAGTCCTACAACAACGCAAGGTGTTTTGTTTTGCACAACGGGCAGCTATCCGACTCCTTTGTAGTGCAACAGGGTGTGAGACAAGGGGATGTTCTATCGCCAATTCTCTTCCTGCTGGCGATGGACGACGTATTGACGGCCAGTGTAGGTACAGCAGAGCGACAGGGCATTCAATGGAGACCGTTCGAAAGGCTCAGTCATTTAGACTATGCCGATGACATAGGTCTACTGGCAAATAACATCAGTGGGCTGAACGGGATGTGCCAAACACTGCAAGTGAAGGGAGAGTCGAGTGGTCTAAGAATAAACAGCAAAAAGACAAAAATAATGCTCACAGGCCGCTCCACACAGCAGCGTATTATTCTACAGGAGACGCCAGTTGAAGTAGTGGAACAGTTCAACTACCTTGGCAGTATTGTCTCTGCAAACGGTGGTACGGATCTGGACGTTAAAAGTAGAATAAATAAAGCTCGTGCTGCCTTCGGTACTCTGTCCCCAATCTGGAAATCAAGTCAAATCTCCTTACGCACTAAGTTGAGATTCTTCGAATCCAATGTCAAATCCGTGCTGTTATATGCTTGTGAAACCTGGAAAGTCACGTCTATCATTTCGAAGAAATTGCAGGCTTTTGTGAATCGCTGTCTTCGCCATATCCTAAAGACTCGGTGGCCACAAATAATATCAAATGAGGAATTGTGGCGCAGGACAAGTCAAGAGCGGCTGGACGTCGACATAAGAAAGCGTAAATGGCGTTGGATTGGTCACACACTGAGGAAACCAAACAATGAAATTGCAAAGCAGTCCTTTGAATGGAATCCTCAGGGTGCACGGCGGGTTGGAAGACCAAGAACAACATGGAAATCAACTGTCTTAGCGGAAGCAGAATCCCAGAGAAAGACGTGGCCACAGCTAAAGTACCTTGCAGCAGACCGTGAAGGATGGAGACGTTTTGTTGACGCCCTATGCCCCAGCCGGGGTTACAGGACACGATGATGATGATGATGCCTACCTATGTAGGTATATCTATTTTTGTATACACAAATCTAAGACAAAAAACTATTTTTCTTGTAAATTTTGAACTTCCCACACTTTATTCCAATATTATTTACAACGGTTCAAAGATTATCGAGAGAACTTTCGAACCAATGTTCAAAGTATTTTATTTAATTTAATTTAATTTAATTTAATTTAATTTAATTTAATTTTATTTTATTTTATTTTATTTTATTTTATTTATATAATTTATAGGCTTCGTAAAGAATTATACAATTTCTAGTCTCTTAAGCTTCTATCAACACGACTAAAATTGACTGGCAGAGCATCCAAAGTTGAACTTCATTCTAATTGAACATTTTTGTCAAAACTGTATGACTGTGATTTCAATATTTTTTTTTTAAATACAGAAGCTTCCAAAAAATAAAACAGTATTGTATACCAACATTTTCAACAGTTTTTTTTTTTATTTAAAAAAAATGTTTCCATTTTTTTTTTTAAATCAAAATTTTGGAAAACTTCTGAAACTTGATACTCAAGAGTTTTTTAATACTTTCCAAAATATTTTAAGAAAACATTTTACTTTTATGAAAAAACAACGGTACCCTACATACAAAAGTTAAAAAACGGTTAACGAAAATATTTTTTCTCAAAAATGACTCCTACGATTTTAATTAAACTTTTTCCGTATGCTTAAACTATCAAAAATTATAAAATTTTAATCTTAGCGACTATTAGTAGTACCTCTCATACAATGGTTTTTTATATTTTGAATTTTCTTAATATAAGCAGAACGGATTTAGATTAATTTTTATATATGGGTGATTCCGTCTCAACTGTGATTCTTTGTGTCCAGTGCTTTTTTTGTTATTTAATGTAAAATGTTCGTATATATTTTTGGTTTAAATTGTGTAAATGGCTATTTGCTACAATCTACATTCGATATCATGACCCAAGTTGCTACTTTCTAATTGAATTGAAATGTTGTCCGAAGAGAACCGCCATTTTGTTTGTTTTGTTTTAGCTTTAACACGTATGTATTGTGGTTTTCTAAAAGATAAACTAGTTATGTGTAGTTAACAACAGTCATTTTAATTTTTGAACGCTGTTGTACTTTAAGAGTGATATGTTCTCATGGGATGAAAGTATGTCACAAATTTATTTGTCAGTACCGTGGTAGTATTTTTAAAGCATGTTATAACATGTTTTTGGCTGGTTATCACAATTTTGTGTTCCTTTTAACGGCATAAGTTAAAATTGTCCTGGAAATTATTTTTCTCGTTAGCATAGAGAAGTTAGGTCACATTAACTGTCTAAATGTCAGTACTGTGGATGTCAGTACCGTGGCATTTCAATACTTTTTGAACTTTAATTAAATTAAGTAGGTATACCTACCTATGTAGGTATATCTATTTTTGTATACACAAATTAAAGACAAAAAACTATTTTTCTTGTAAATTTTGAACTTCCCACACTTTATTCCAATATTATTTACAACGGTTCAAAGATTATCGGGAGAACTTTCGAATAAATGTTCAAAGTGTTTTATTTAATTTAATTTAATTTAATTTAATTTAATTTAATTTTATTTTATTTTATTTATATAATTTATAGGCTTCGTAAAGAATTATACAATTTCTAGTCTCTTAAGCTTCTATCAACACGACTAAAATTGACTGGCAGAGCATCCAAAGTTGAACTTCATTCTAATTGAACATTTTTGTCAAAACTGTATGACTGTGATTTCAATATTTTTTTTTTAATACAGAAGCTTCCAAAAAATAAAACAGTATTGTATACCAACATTTTCAAAACAGTTTTTTTTTTATTTAAAAAAAATGTTTCCATTTTTTTTTTAAATCAAAATTTTCGAAAACTTTTGAAACTTGATACTCAAGAGTTTTTTAATACTTTCCAAAATATTTTAAGAAAACATTTTGCTTTTATGAAAAAACAACGGTACCCTACATACAAAAGTTAAAAAACGGTTAACGAAAATATTTTTTCTCAAAAATGACTCCTACGATTTTAATTAAACTTTTTCCGTATGCTTAAACTATCAAAAATTATAAAATTTTAATCTTAGCGACTATTAGTAGTACCTCTCATACAATGGTTTTTTATATTTTGAATTTTCTTAATATAAGCAGAACGGATTTAGATTAATTTTTATATATGGGTGATTCCGTCTCAACTGTGATTCTTTGTGTCCAGTGCTTTTTTTTGTTATTTAATGTAAAATGTTCGTATATATTTTTGGTTTAAATTGTGTAAATGGCTATTTACTACAATCTACATTCGATATCATGACCCACAGTACACATATTAAAGGTAATATATTGCGCATGTTGTCAAAAATTGGTTGTCAGATACTGAACAAAAAAAACAAATTAATTCTCAGAGACCTTGTCAAATTGACAATGGGTACATTCAATGCCTCAATTTCAATACTGAATTTTCAGATTTCTGAATTCTGGCCAATCAGAGGCTTGTGAAAATTGAGAAAACTGAAAATCTAAATGTAAAATTTGGGAAGTGTTGAACATGCCCCAGTACACACACAATTAACTGACAGGGGTCTCTGAGATTTTGACACATGCGCGAACTTGAACGAAAATGAAAACTCGGAAGATATTACCTTTAATATGTGTACTGTGATCATGACCCAAGTTGCTACTTTCTAATTGAATTGAAATGTTGTCCGAAGAGAACCGCCATTTTGTTTGTTTTGTTTTAGCTTTAACACGTATGTATTGTGGTTTTCTAAAAGATAAACTAGTTATGTGTAGTTAACAACAGTCATTTTAATTTTTGAACGCTGTTGTACTTTAAGAGTGATATGTTTTCATGGGATGAAAGTATGTCACAAATTTATTTGTCAGTACCGTGGTAGTATTTTTAAAGCATGTTATAACATGTTTTTGGCTGGTTATCACAATTTTGTGTTCCTTTTAACGGCATAAGTTAAAATTGTCCTGGAAATTATTTTTCTCGTTAGCATAGAGAAGTTAGGTCACATTAACTGTCTAAATGTCAGTACTGTGGATGTCAGTACCGTGGCATTTCAATACTTTTTGAACTTTAATTAAATATAATTAACTTATTTCTTGCAATAATACTTTTTTCTACCAATTTTCTTTGTAAGAACGGTAGCGGACAAGCCAAACAAAAATAATTCCGTGCAATAAAAACTAAGTATCAACCCAGCACAAGGAAAAGGGTTGCGATTCAGAAAAACAGACTTCAAAAACGAAAAAGAGATAATTTTTTAAAGAAAAAAAGGGAAGTAGAAATGTCAATAGTACAAAACGTATATTAGACAATCAAGAATCTCAACAAAAATATGGTCAAAAAGAGGGAGAACTAAAAACAAAAAGAGTTCAAAGTTAAAAGTTCAAGTGAGCTCAACTCCATGATTGCGTTTCGCCCATGTACGATAGTTGGGCTCATCAGTTAGATGACTATCGTAGCCTTTTAAGACGCAATTTTGAATCGATGTTTACCGACTAATATAAAAATCACAGCACTAAGATACTATGAATCTTATTATTCTAAGGGAATTTGGTTAAATTCAGACACTTACAGCCCTATTATTGACACGATTCAAAACTAGTTTTAACATAAAACTACTTTTATAGGAGTTTCGAGAGTTTTGAACATATTGGTATTATTCAAACAAAAATTGACATCTAAAACTCTGATTTCGAGTTTTAGATGTCAATTTTCGTTTGAATAATACCAATATGTTCAAAACCTGAAACTCAAAACCCCGATTGAACTAGTTTTATATTAAAAGTAGTTTTGAATCGTGTTAATAATAGGGCTGTTAGAATTTCAAATTCCCGCGCTCAGGCTTTTTATAATAATTGAATATGAAGAAAATTTGAAAAGAAATTCTTCTGTTTAAGTGGAGTGACCGAATATATAATTCAAAGTTAAAAGTTCAAGTGAGCTGAACTCCATGATTGCGTTAGATGACTATCGTACCCTTCCAAGACGCAATTTTGTATCGCTGTTTACCGACTAATATAAAAATCACAACATTAAGATACTATGAATTTTATTATTCTAAGGGAATTTGTTTAAATTCAGACACTTAAATTCGGTCACTCCACTTAAACAGAAGAATTTAAGAAAGCGATAAAAAAATAAAAAACCTGTTTCCACCTACATACAAGAAAATAAGAACGAATACCTACGCAAATAGACATCAGTTTCTAATTTTCATTCCAATCTATTTTAAAGGCTCCCGACACGGAAAGCATTTTGGGTGCCTTATCTTGGCAAAGAACAGTCATCGAGAACAAAAGAATTTGTTTCTGTTTAGAAAATATGCGATGTGTATTGAACCTTTATGTAACGATAAAAACTTGTTTTGATACTCTTTTTTTGTTTCCTCTTCTCCTCAATGTCTGTACCTACGTATGTATGTATGTACAATGTACATACATACATACCAATTCATTCTTTTTTTTCGGCAGTTTGTTTTTGTTCCCTTCTCTCTCTCGTATATTGGCACTGCTGTGACGTGAGGAGAAGGAAGATAATTGCCTTCTCTGATGTAGTGAGGAAATAATGTATTTTTTTATCTTTCATCTGCTGTGAGTTGGGTGTGAAGCTATGATGAGGGAATAATACACTTCTTGCTTCAGTCGTCTGTAGCGCTAGTATCTTTTTCCTCAAGTAATACTACTATTAGATTTATATACAATGATAATAGGCAATATTATTTAAGTAACTATATATGTATTGTATGTAGAAATGTATTAACAAAAACAAAGTAACGACAAATTTAAACAAAACAAATCAAAATCACAAAATTCCTTGTACATTAATGATAACCAAAGGAATTAACTTACGATTGTAAGCAAAATTTGAATATAAACCTAGATTTGTTGCTATTTAAATCATTAATCTTTCTCATTGCATGTGGAATTTTTTTTATTTCTAAGAACAGTTTTCTTCTTTTAACGAATATGTTCACCATTTATAACTCTTTCACTTGCGCTTTTTCAATTGTTTATGCAATTATTGATTATGATCAAAAAAATTCATGTAAAAATGTGAGAAAGATACAAACAATTAAGAAGAAGAAAATGAGAGAGAGAAAATAAGAACAAGATAGCATTTATTTTGTTTTTGTTTTAATAAATGTTATTGTCCAAGGGAGTATATCAGAATGTTTACTAACGAAAAATTATTACTTATTCTAGTACCGTTTGCAGAGGAATGTTCGTGAAGAGCGATATCACGTCAAACGACACAAGAATTTCGTCATTTTCAATATGTAGGCCATTGATTTTGGTTTTAAACTCATCAGCATTCCTAACATTAAATTTTGAGTCACAGGCAGCCCAGGATTTACCCTTAGGCCAACCAGGCCCAGGCCTGGGGCATCACGACAAAAGGGGCCACAAAAGTAAGTAAACACAATGAAGCAACTGAATCTTTATTGCTCATACGAGCAAAAATGGATAATAGATCTTCACAAATCTTCAAATTCGGCAAAAAGCAACGCTCAAGTATTTTCATATAAGATGACCAGCCTTTTGAACGCTTCTTAACGTTTTTGGAGATGCATTCTCATAATGGATCCGGTATTGCTAATCAAGCATTAAAGTATCTGAGTGAACATAACATATCAATTTTAAAATGCAGAGGGCAAACATACGACAGTGCTCCAAATATGTCCGGTCAGTATAAAGGGAAGCGACAGCAAATTCTTCTGACAAATCCATATGCAGTCTAAGTACCTTGTGCATCACACTCTTAAATCTTGTTGGTCGTTGTGCTGTGGATTGCTGTGTTATCGCAGTTGATTTTTTTTTTATCATACAATCGCCATACAATTTTTTTTCTGCTTCAACTAGTAGATGGCAAACGTTAAAATCTGCCCTTCAAAATGATAATGTGATAAAAACACTCTCAGATACACGATGGGAAGCTCATGCTGCAGCTACTTTTGCCATCATTAAATCATATAATAAATTATTAGATACTTTAAACGACATACACTAAATAAATAATACACTAAAAGGAGATGCTAGGAGGGAAGCTGGAAGCTTTTTATATTATTATCGATAAGTTAAGAATACAAATGGATTCCAGAGGTAAAATATATAAGGAAATTTCTGAACGATTTGATTTTCTTTGCACAACGTTATAGCCTGTGCCCAGCGTTTGGTGTCAAATTATCCGGAAGATTTAAATTCAGAACTTGCTGACGAGTTAATACAATTCCATCGTTATATGATGCATAAAAATGGCAATAATTTTAAATTTGTCAATCAATTTATATATAAGATTATGTGGGAAGATACATAGCGTTTCCGAACGTAGAAACGGCATTACGTTTATTTTTAAGTCTGATGGTGACAAATTGTTCTGCGGAAAGATCATTTACTGGCCGAACACCTAATTGAAACTGAAGACACTGAGCACAAAATAAGAAAGATTATTAATTTCACTTAAGTGAATTTGCCCATAATAACGGTTTGTTACTTAACGGTTTGTTTGCACGGCAAGAAAACGTATTGAGCTAAGTACGTTTATCGAATACTCAACGGACTTATAAAAAAAAAAACGAATGAATTGCGACGTATCGTCTTCCAGTGGCGTATTGTTTTATATTGTCTCGTTCACACGGTTTAAATCCACGTTGGGTATTTGTTCGTTGGCATAGAATGAGCTTCAGTGAAGAGAAAAGCCGATGTACACAAAAAAAATTAATCGACCGATATGGTTGGTTTAAAAAAAATTATAACTCCGGTGATACTCATTGGATCTTGTAGGTCAAGGTTTTAAAATAAAGAAGAGGAATGAGGCAATAAATATGGGTTTTTAGTTTTTCAAAATTATAAAAATTTTAATCAACATTTGAATTTAGAATAAAATAACTGGAATTGAATTGGGCTTTATTCACCCTTTTAGTATGAAAATGTTTGCTCCTCCTCAATGATTTTTTTACGAAATATAGCGCGTTATGTCAGCTTTCTTTAAAGACCTTAACCTTGAAGATCCAATCAGTAGAACGGGAGCTATAATTTTTTAAAGCCACCCATATCAAATTTTAATAAAAAAAATTCCATGTAGATAACGGGATCTTCTCGCTGGTGGATGGTCGTGGACAATGGTCCAAGCAGGTAATTTCAATGCAATTATTTTGATTTTTCGATCAATTTAAAATCAAGATTGTGTCGCTTATATACCACGTACGATAATGAATGGGGTATCAAAATAACCCTAATTTTATTTATATGTTATATTTAAAACAACAAAAAAATTCATCAATGCACTAAACAGATATGAGTTCATATGTGAAAGCGCTCAAATAATGCCGTTATCTCCGTCTCTTATTTTTTTAATTCATATTTAAACCAATATTTTCTATCATCCGTCAAAATTTCAGCTTTCTAGCCCTATCCCTTAAAAAGATAAAAATAAAATACTTCACAAATTCAAACTTTTCCATTCATTTTCATTATACTGCAGCTATTCGAGTTTTAAACGAATAAATATAGATATCGTGTGAACACCCGATTTTTGTTCGGTAAAAACCGAATGTGATAAAAAAACGTTCGGTACAATCTCGTGTGAACCAGGCCTTACATTTACATTTCCAAACTACCCTCTTTGCTAAATACAAAGGAGAGTGTTCTTTTGTTTTTGATTTGAAATAAAACAAATTACAAATACAAAATATTTACCATTTCTCTACTTTTAAACGCTTTAATTTTCTTCTCACATGCGTTTAACTTGTCGAGTAATTTTAGCAGGTAAATCGAGAAACTATCTCGACTTTTTTCTTATGCTATGTTTCCACCAAAGGATTATCTAAGTTTAGATTAAATAAATCTTTTTGGTGTTTCCACCGCACAAAAAGATTTAAAAAAGATTAAATCTGACAGCAACTACAAAAATGCAAATGGCGTTTGAATTTTTCTTATGAAGTGTGAAAGAGACAGAATGTTTGATTCGCGTCAAACAATGAAAACTGAATCGAGTCTCGAATGAATCGTTCAGCACCATGTAAAAATAGGTTAGTTCGATTTGTAAAACTATTTGTTCTGGGAAGATTTAACAAGATTAATTTCTAATCTCCAAGATTTACGAAATATATTTGTATGGTAAATCTTCAAGATTTAAAGAAGATTTGAGGTTAATCTTATTAAATCTCAGTGCCTACGTTCTGTAACTCTCGCATCGAGAAATTTCTCGCATGGAACACGTGAATCAAAACAAATATGACGTGAATTGGCATTAAAATAGTTTTCTCACATTCGCCTGGTTCTGTAACTAGATTTTCTCGACTTGAAACTTTTCGGAATAAAATTTCTGTGAGAGCCTGGAAAAATATGAGTAAAACTGTGAGAGCCTGGAAAAATGTGAGTTAAACTGTTTCTGTAAGAAAAAAGTCGAGATAATTTCTCGATTTACCTGCTAAAATTACTCGACAAGTAAAACGCATGTGAGAAGAAAATTAAAGCGATTAAAAATAGAGAAATGGTAAATATTTTGTATTTGTAATTTGTATTATTTCAAAACAAAAACAAAAGAACACTCTCCCTTTGGATTAAGCAAAGAGGGTAGTTTGGAAATGTAAATGTAAGCGTTAAAAACAAATGTAGAAATACCTACTTATCAATCATTTTCTTCTTTGGTTCATCTTAAGTGAGGTGCGCTTGAGAACTCTCCTCACTTCAAAAGAAAAATTGAATGAAAGTAGATACGTAACAGACCCTATATAGGGGCGATCATAACTATAATTCACTTAAGTGAAATTAGTAATTTTGTCCATTTTGTGCTTCAGCATTGTCAGTTTCACTTAAGTGAGGTTTACCTAAGATTTTTCATTTTCACTTAAGTTCACTTAAGTGAGGTGCACTCGAGAGCCCTCATAACTACTGAACCAAGAGTAAATTCAACTAGACTAAAAGTAACAAACAGTTATTATGGGCAGATTCACTTAAGTGAAATTAATAATCTTTCTTTTTTTGTGCTCAGTGTCTTCAGTTTCAATTAAGTGTGGTATACTTCAGATTCTTCAGTTTCATTTAAGTGGAGTATGCTTTTGAAACCCCCTCGTGGTTTTCGCCTTGACGTTGGCGAGGGGGCTTACGATATGACACTCCAGCAATCCAGCTGCAGGGGCATACAACTAAGAAAAACCAAACAAAAACAGGGATGTTTATCCAAAGCAAATAAATAATGGTCATGGAAAGCTATACAAATGATGAAATCCGAGCGGGGATATACGCTCAAGTGTCGACAGAAGTCACGGCTGTCGGCGAGGGCTTGGCTTCGCAAGAAGCTAAGTCGCCAGTGACAAATAAAGTAGAAAACCCGACCAAACCCGTCTTAACTAGACAAGCGAATGTGCTCAACCTTGCAGCATCTCTTCTTCCTGCTCTAGATAGCTTAGCTATTGAAGGTATGGAGACCTCGAACAGACCTCCCTCTATAGGAAGTCAAACCGAGGACGAGCTGTTGCAAGACTCGAGTCAAGAAGAGACCACGCTGAAGCCTACTGCACCCCTCAAAGCTTCGAGGCAACGCAGTAACTACAGATCCTCCAAAAGATTCGTGAGTGCTACTGAGAAAAAGGACCCAAATACTCTCAGTTCAAGAGACAAGGCCCTTTTGAAAAAACATAGGAAATTGGTGAGGAACTATGAACGTCAGTCGGCAACGACCGCCACTGCACCCATTTTTTCCTCCCAACTACTATTGAACGCAAAAAAGCCAGACAGCGGGAAAGTAATTGCCGCCGCATCTAGGTCTATCCCTAAAAAGATAAACCGTGAACAGGCGGACAATAACTCTACCGCTAGTACTGGCTCAAAGACGAAACTGGAGACCTGCAGCAAGAAACAGCAGGCCAACGCTTCATCGAACCTGAAAAGGAACGAGAAAGCACAGGTAGGCAACTCTTCTGGGGCGAATCCAGGTTCATCTAAGAGAGCAAGATCGGAGGAGGCAACCAAGACTGAAGGTTATAAAAAGCTTAAAACCAACAGTTTTGACACCACCCCGATCGATCTGCAGGTGGCCATAATAAGTCGAGACGACCCGGATGGGAAAATCACGGCAAAAAATTGGTTACTCGTGGAAAACGAAATCATCAAAGCCATGATGGTGACATCCGAGGATGATAGTTCTGAGGACTACACCTTTGATGGAGCTGGTTGGCAAAAGGGAGTAAAAGTGGTTTGCTGTGGGGACCAGAAATCCCTGGAGTTCCTCACTCACACAATCACCAATATTGGCGAACTGTGGGAGGGGGCATCTCTTGGGGTTCTTCCCGTCACAGCTCTGCCACTTCGCCAGCAGGTTAATATATGGATTCCTCCTCCTGCCATGCATGAGGATGCATCCGTGATTAAACTGCTGGCGAAACAGAACAAGGAGCTGCCCATTCTAGAATGGAAACTTCTTCATTCCAAGAAGAGTTTCAGAGGGGAAGGGAAGGACCTCTTGTTCATGATTGACAAGAAATCTGACCTTTTTCTTAAAGGGAACGAAGACGTGTTGAGATATGGTCTCGGAACCGTAAAGGTAAGGAGGCATGTTAGCAAAGGGGAGTCAAAAGCTGCTGGTGGTGCAAATTAATTTGCATCACGCTAAAGCAGCGACGCACGACCTAATGCTCTACATGTCTCAGGAGGCCGTGGATGTGGCCTTAATCCAAGAACCATGGATTCGTAAGAATCAGGTACAAGGATTGAGGTCAAAAAACTATAACCTGTTCCACTCCACGTCAGAAGGTGAAATAAGAAGTTGTATTCTAGCGAAAAAGTCAATTAATGCTTTCTTTTTATCTAGGTACAGCAACAAGGACAACGTGGCAATCAGCGTTGAGTCCAAGGAAGGTAACTTCGTCTTGGCATCAACGTACATGCCGTACGAAGAGGAAAACCCACCATCAAAGACAGTCCGCGATCTTGTGGGACACACCACAGCAAGAGGGACACCTTTGGTGTTGGGATGCGATGCCAACGCCCACCACACTCGATGGGGAGGTAAGGATGTCAATAAAAGAGGTGAGTCAATTTTTGAATACATTCTCTGTTCAAACCTTATGTTATGTAATAAGGGTAATCACCCAACATTTAGGAACAAAAACAGGGAAGAGATTCTAGATCTCACTCTTATGAGCAATAATGATAAAATTTCTGTAGGGAATTGGAGAGTCTCGCCTGAAGAATCTTTCTCAGATCACTTTAGGATACTCTTTACTCTAGACAGAAACAAAAATGAGATTAAGCCCTTTAGAAACCCAACTAGAACAAATTGGACAGAGTACTCAAAATGGTTGAACGATCGTATCGACCCACCAGAGGAAGAAACGCTATCGGCAACCTCAACCATAGATACTGTTGTTCAAAACCTTACTAGTGAAATGAGAACGGCTTTCGAAAGACACTGCCCTATATCTCGTAACATTAAACCCACTAGCCCACCATGGTGGAACAGTGAACTTAAGAAACGAAGAACAGGGGTCAGAAAACTTTTCAATAAAGCCAAACTGAGTAAATTAGATATAGACTGGAATTCTTATAGAGCTGAACTTAACTCATACACCAAGGAGTTAAGAAGAGCCAAAAAGGATTCATGGGCTAGACACTGTGAATCCATTGAGAGTACAAGTGAGGCAGCGAGACTTCGTAAGGTCCTTGCCCATAATCCCGCGATTCCGGGATATATTAAACATCCCGATGGATCGTGGTCGAACTCGAGCCAAGAAACACTTGAACTCTTTATGGAAACGCATTTTCCTGACTGTAAGAGCCCTGAGGACTCAGGTAATAAACAACCAGACCCCTTAGAAGCTCTACAACCAGCACCAGAATTGGATCAGATTATCACAGAGCAGAAGATTATGTGGGCAATAAACTCGTTCAAACCCTTTAAATCAGCTGGACCAGACGAGATAATTCCGGCATTTCTTCAACATGCTCTACAGATAATCACCCCATGGCTTAGGGTAATCTTCAAAAGTTGTGTTAAACTTAGATACGTCCCTACCAGCTGGAGAAAGGTTAAAGTTGTCTTTATTCCAAAAGCTGGGAAACCGACACACTCGACTGCAAAAGATTACAGACCAATAAGTCTCTCTTCGTTCCTCCTCAAGACACTGGAGAGAATTATTGATCTGCATGTTAGAGACCTTCTCAACCCAAACATTTTGTGCAACTACCAACACGCTTACCTTAAAGGTAAGTCAGTGGAGACCGCGTTGCATGAAGTCGTTTCACAAATTGAGAAAAGTCTCGAGCACAAAGAGCATACCCTGGCAGCATTTTTGGACATTGAGGGAGCGTTTAACAACGTAAAAACGGAGTCCATTAAATCTGCTCTGGAAGAGGTTGGAGTTGAGCCTGCCATTGTAGACTGGATTTATACCATGCTCAATGGCAGAATCATAAACTCGCGACTTGGGGATACTATTGTTGAGAAAACAGTTACAAGAGGCACGCCACAAGGAGGGGTAATTTCGCCTCTCCTTTGGATCCTAGTTGTTAATAAAATTCTTACAAGATTTAGAAATAAGGGCATTAAAATTGTGGCCTATGCAGACGACATAGTAATTTTGATATCGGGTAAGTATCTTACCACCATCAAAGATATTATGGAATCCGCACTTAAAGAACTATCTTCTTGGGCAGCACAAAACGGTCTCGGGGTTAACCCTACAAAAACCGAACTAGTTCTGTTCACGAATAAAAAGAAATTAGGGGATTTTACTCCTCCCAGACTAAATAACATACCTCTGAAACTCTCCAAGGAAGCTAAATATCTTGGAGTTATCCTTGATTCCAAGCTAACATGGAAACGTAACACAGAGGAAAGAATGAAAAAAGCACTATGCGCTTTCTACACATGCAAAAAGACCTTTGGTACACGTTGGGGTATGCGACCGCAAGTTATCCAGTGGATGTACATGACGATAGTTCGCCCCATACTTACCTATGGTTCTATAGTGTGGTGGAAGGCTGTTGATAAGGTAAGCTATCTCAAAAACCTGAATAAGGTACAGAGACTAGCCTGTATAGGAATAACGGGGGCACAGAGGTCTACACCACAGGCAGGATTGGAAATTATTCTAAATCTTCCAGCCCTGGACGAGTACACTAGATGCACAGCAGCCAAAAGCGCATTTCGACTCAAAGAAATGGGCTCTTGGAAGCACAGCACCTATGGTCATGGGTCTATCCTACGAAGGTATGACACAGTGGCTGGACTTGATGTGAAGACTGATTATATTCCACCCTTAATGGATTTTAACAAACACTTCTCTATTTCAATACCCGAAAGACATGGATGGGAACCCAACTCACTAATTAGTGAACAGGGTATCCCCTTCTATACTGACGGGTCAAAAATGGAAGAAGGAACAGGTGCGGGGGTGTTCTGTGAGGCCCTTAATATTTGGGAATCATATAAACTCCCAGATGAGTGTAGTGTCTTTCAGGCTGAAATTTATGCTATTCATAAAGCGGCAGAATTGGTACACAAGAAAAAACTGATCTCGTCGGAGATCACTTTTTTCGTGGACAGCCAAGCTGCGATCAAAGCAATAGCCGGTGAGACCATAAGATCCAAAACAGTGGCAAAATGTCGAGGCATACTGAACAAAATTTGCAACACTAACCGAGTCAAACTCTGCTGGGTTCCTGGACATAGCAATATAGAAGGGAATGATATAGCAGATGAACTGGCAAGGAAGGGGTCATTGTCAAATGGAAACAGTAGTAGCCAATTAGACACGGGACTAGACATCCCGATCGGCGTAATTAAAACGAAAATGGACCTAATAATGAAAGAGCAAATCAATAAATCCTGGATTACCAGGAACGATTGCGCTATCTCTAGAAGTTTATGGCCTAGAATTAATGAAAAGGAAACTCAGTATATTCTATCGCTGAGTAAAAAGAACATTAGAATCTTGATAGGTGTACTAACGGGTCACTGCGCCATTGGCACAATGGCCACCAGATTGGGTGTACTCGCACCCGACTGTTGTAGGAGCTGTCAGGATGTAGAAGAAATAGAAACCATTAAACACCTGCTCTGCGATTGTCCAAACCTCCAAACAAGCCGCCTCCGCTACTTGGGAAACAGGTTTGTTGGAGAACTGGACGATCTAGCGCAGGTCTCAATGGTAAATATGAGGAAATTCATAGATAGCACAGGCTGGTTCGTAAATGAGCCAGTCTATCTGAATCATTAGCTTAGGAGCATCTCTGCTTTCTTATTGTAAGGGGATCACAATGGACCGACAGGCCCCCGTGTACGCAACAGCCCTGTGCTGTGCACACCCCTCCTAACCTAACCTAACCTAACATGCTTTTGAAAGCTTAAAAAATTGAAACTAGACCAAAAGTATCGAATCAAAATTATGGGAACGTCATTATATAGATTATATTTGCATAATTGTATGGTTATATATACATATACATGCATAGATATTTCCATATACCTATATTATCAATGTGTTTAGATTGATATTTTTTCAATAAATGCATTAATAACCCTCAAAAAAAAAAAAAAACAATTTATATATTAATACGTGAACACTTTTCTATATCTCCCTTTTAAACTGACTTAATGGCAATTTTTTTTCAATATTTTTTTATTTGAAAGGTATAGCCAATCGCTCGGGCAGAAGTTTTTATATTTATATGTTTCCGTTAAGACATTAATAGAGTCAGGTCGAATTTCGACTACTTGGCGATACTAGCTTATATAAATGCGTATTTACTTATTGCATTAAGCCGGCAGACCTACATAAGACATTTGATAAAAATATAAATATTTTTAAATATTTGAATTTTAACTGCCAATAACATAGTTTCCGGTAGATTTTCCAATGGAAAGACAAATCAAAAGAGATGTTTCTCACATTGAGATACAGACACAGTTTATTTTTCCAAGTCGAGAAACATTGGGATTTTG